>ML429418.1:0-29635 GCA_005239525.1 Nicotiana knightiana
GCAACTTGGCTGCCGCACGGGCTGTTTTTGGAGAAACTAAAAACGACCCTGTGACACTTAACATAGTGTACTTTTAGAGATATATTCACATAGAAGCTTAATTCCTCACAAAAAAATGAACCAAGAAATGGCTTTTAGGCAAAGTGATTCGTCCGTTACTAGCATCATACCTTAATAAGGTAACAAACCTTCTTAAAATTGTTGGCTTGAACTCCATCCGTAAGGGAATATCTAACAAATCTTAGTATCACTCTTTGAATAAGGTAAGAGATCTCTTAAAGTTATATGTTGTGGGCCCAACTTTGATGATGTCTTGGCCACAAATCTCTTTAATTGTTCCACCTTGATACATGGTGTAATAGTCACTATATTGGGTTTTAATTCACATTTAATTGCTTCCGCATTGGAGCTTATCCAAATAATTTACTCACTTAGTTAATCTCTTACTAAAATCCATAATTAACTAATTTCTCACATAATTAAGAATTATCTCAAATTACTTAAAATACTACTCACTTTCAACATACCTTATACACCTTACTATCATGGTCGTGTAGTACCTTGTATGGCACTAGTCTATAAATACCGGGTATTGTAGCTCGGACCGTATTTTATCCCAAATTATCAAACTTCGACGAAACTCATTTTCTTCGATTTGCTTACCCTCTCACCTTCACGAATTTACTTATCCCTTGTTTGAAATAGCATAATACTTATAATCCCAAAATAATCTCATTCCCGAGCTTAGGTCGATTAACTTACGACGAAACTTTAACGTACAAAAATGCGGGATGTAACATCTCATTTGCGAGCTTTCATCAATTTATTTATGGCGTACTTTCACGTATAAAAATATGGTGTGTAACACTAACCCGCTCCATTAGGTCAGCCAATTAACAGTTAACATAATTCTAATAAAATAAATTTGATCAACAATTGATATATCCTGATTCCAAACAATAACTCAAAGACTGGTAGTACAAGACATGAGCTACTAAGACTGGATTATTGCAAAAAAGGATGTGAAATAAATACAATTTATGTTTTAAATGTACATAAACAAAATTTCAACTCTAGAACTACCCCGGGACAACTGATAGCCACATCCGGAAGTCACAAACATCTTCAGAATCATCCCCCGTCATCGACCGCAGCTTCGCTCTAAAAATCTGCACGCAAGGTGCAGAAGTATAGTATGAGTATAACCGACCCCATGTACTCAGTAAGTATCTTGACTTACCTCGATGAAGTAGTGACGAGGCTTTTTAGTTAAAAGATACTCACTGATATAACCTATACAGTAAACTAGCAATAGAACGATACTACAATATGACAGAAAAAAGTACACAAAATGAATATGCGAAGCAATAAATGAGTACTAGAAGTGATCACAATTTAGCATTTCCCAATATCTCGACCAATACTTTTCTTAGAGCAATAACCAATAAACCACGATAGTAAATCCATAACTTTCATAGTGTGAGAAATGTACACAAGATATCAAGTCAATGGCACGACAAAACCCTTCATGCACTTATCTCATCCTCGCCAAATATACGTATAACAGTACCAACCAGGTGAAAGAAATGCCAATAAGTAATGACAAAGTGAAAAATACACAGGTAACATTAACGAACAAGGCAGTACATATGGTCAACGGTAGCAGACTAGGTAGGAGGCATAGAAATAATGACAGCAATTAGGAAAGAAGAATATAAATTTCACTAACTAGCATGGTAGAAGGCCTAGGTGTAGATATAACAAACAAGAGGGAATGCTTGATCTTTATGAGCTAACACCTAGAAGGTATAAATAACTAACACGAAAGAAAGCTTATACAAACGTGCAACAAATGAGGAACGACAAGGATGTAGATATAACAACAAAAAGGGAAACATGATATTTTCAAGATAACAAACTGAAGGCATGGGCAACACATCAGCAATTGAGATAGAGAACAAAAACAGAACAACAACGACAAGTCACATAGAAAACATAGGTACAACAGTAATAACTCAAGGTAAAGGCATGGACATATACTCCTTGAAAAGATATCACAACATAATGCATGTCCCTCGTCCTCGTCTACACAGAAACACCCTTCGTGCCATGAACCCATGATAATATAAATGAAATAGCACGGCATCACCCTTTCGTGATTTTACACTCATCCTCACATGTTAATGTAAATGAGAACACGATAATATGAATGAAATTGCACGGCATCACCCTTCGTTCTTTTACTTTCACCCTCACATGATAACATAAGTAAAATGGCACGGCATCACCATTCATGATTTACTCTTCCTCACATGATAATGTATATGTAATGGCACAACATCACCCTTCGTGCTTTACGCTCTTCCTCACGAAGCATATGTATACCAATGACAAGCGAGGTAGGAAGCATGAATAACATCAAGGAGAGTGTTTAAGCGAATATTCCAAATGAACATCAATCACAGCTTTCCAACCAATAACAATTCAACAAACCTCAAGTACTTTATTATTCAAGTATTCCGACAAGTCTCAAAAAATGATCTTTAACTCAGGTATAGAATCCAATATCTCAAAATACCGTTGTAGCGATGTATTAATGATTAAACATAATGATGACCGAATTTAACACATCAATGATTTCACAAAAATCTGTCAAATTTTAATCAAGTTATAATGAGATAAATCTGATATTCTTGGTAATTTAGAAGTCAAGTAGAGCATGAAACGAGAAGGTCACAAAATTCTACAAGGCACAATTAATCGTATAATATATCCCCGAGCATGATTAACCCTGGAACATGCATATACACTCGTCACCTCATATATGCATCATCCCTGCATATAGCAAAAAATGACAATTAGTAGGAAAGATTCTCTCAACAAAGTTAGGCAAAACACCTCAATTCGGCCAAATCAATACTCAAATTAGCTTTTCCTTAACAAATTCACCTCCGCTAGACTCAATCTAGCCAATAACAACTTAAATGCACCAAACAATGCAAGACAAAACAATTCTAATTTTTAACAAAGCTATGATATTTATACAATTTTTAAAAAGTCAACAAAAGTCAACCCGGCCCGGTCAAAACCCGGGTCCAAGGGTAGGTCTTGACTATCCATAGCCATCATTCCATATACGTGTTTTGTTTCTAAATCCGAGTCCAATTCGACTCTCAAATCCCAAATTTTCATTTTTTTCAAAACTTTGACAAAATCTCCAACTTTTTCCCATAGATTCTCATGAATTTGATGTTAAATCTAATGTATAATCACGAAATATAATTGAAAGTTGATTAAATTACTTAACCGATAGTTTAGTAGGTAAATACTTCCACAAAATCGCCTCACATCGAGGCTAGGTTCAAAAATATATCAAAATAAAGTTAAGTCTCGGAATTACTCAACTATATGCAGTCTGCAGATGTGGCATTTGCAACATGGCGTTCCTAGATGTGAACCCCGCAAAAGCGGACAAGGCATCACAAAAAAAAACTAGGAGGAGCTCTACCAAAATCGCATTTGCGACCAAAATATCGCAAATGCGAAGACAGCTGCCATCGCAAAAGCGGCATAAATCTTTGCAAAAGCGAACAGCCTACACTCGCAAATGCGAGAAATATCTTCACAAATGTGAACTCTACCCCAGCAGCCCAGTTTCGTAAATGCAAGGGCTACATGGAAAATGCGATAGTCGCATTTGCGACAAAAATATCGCAAATGCAATGGAACCAGTACCAGCACTCACTAATTATATAAAATCATTCTGAAACTCATCTGATCCCCCGAGGCTCCAAACCAAACACTCACACCAGTCCAAGAACATAACACGAAGACGCTCGCGTGATCACATGATCTCGCTCGCACGATAACAACATCAAAATAACCTCTAGAATCACGAATCGAATGCCAAAACGCATGAAAATCCCCATGAACTTGGAGAACCTCTAGAATCGCAACCACACGTCCGAACCATATCAAATCAACTCCAAATGACGCCAAATTTTTCAGGCAAGTTCCATATGACAAAATGGACCTATTCCAAGTTCCGAAACCAAAATCCAAACCTGATAGCCTTAAAGTCAAACGATGGTCAAACCTAGAAAAATTACCAAACCTTTAAATTTCCAACTTCCGCCAAATGATATCGAACCCCTCTAGTAACATACAAATGAAAATTCGGGCATACGCCCAAGTCCAAAAACATCATCCGGACCTACCAGAACCATGAAAACTTCGATCTGATTCAATACTCAAAGGTCAAATATTGGTCAACTCTTTCAACTTCGAGCTTCTCAAATGAGAGTCACTCCTTAAAATCATTTCCGAACCACTCAAAACCACGAGCTGATGATGCACGCATGTCATAATACACTCGGTGAAGCTACTCATGACCTTAAACTGCCGAACCAAACGCAATTACTCAAAACGACCAGTCGGGTCGTTACATCCTCCCCCATTTAAACATACGTTTGTCCTCGAACATGCCAAGAGTCGTTCCAAAGCTATCAAATCACCGCATGAGCTCACCATACATACACCCGGGGATGATTTTCTCATCACCCAAATCTTTGTAAGTCTGATAACACAACATAAAGATCCTTAATTCAACCTTAGCTCATAAGCCTATGAACCCAAATTTCCAACATCCGGAATTCCTTACAAGGCCCAAATCTCGCATATACACACTGTATAAGTCTGAAAAAGCCATATTAAGTCATAACCATAACCTGAGATGTAATCACATCATATACCCCATCACTCAGATACTCACAACAGTAATTGTTGACCACCATGACTGCCTTAAAACAAATTCGGTACCGGTAGTAAAACTCATATCAATTAAAACCTCGTTCAAAACCTTCATACACTGCTGATGATGAAAGAAGCACGTAGAATATCTTAACCACTCATCTGATCAATAAGCCAAAAAGCTAAGTCGTCCGACCAGGGCCATTGCCCAAATCTTTAGCAGAAATACAGTATCATTCTTCCAAACATATCCTTATCCCAATACAATAGTGCAAACCTCACGTCAAGAGACCTCATCCCAGCCAATACAAGTAGCTCAACCTACAAGTCTCACCAAAACCATATGGATCCCCACACAACGTGGTTTCGTACACCAAAGGAGTAATAATTCAGATATGCAGCAAAAATAGAAGGAAAGCAAGGTACGAGGACTATCTAACAAGTAAAACAGATATAACAACAAAAGTATAGTTTCATTAACTCGTCCCACAGAGGGAAAACAAAACACCAAATAAACACAAGGAAAGGGTATCCCACAAAACATCTATTGCGACATGCAGCCCGATCCCAAATATATTAATCCACATAGGGATACCCATCGAGCTAAAGTGCTCGGGCTCACTGATCGCATGTGCTTCAACATCAAGTATGATAGAGTGCATGAATATAACCGTGGGAAGATGATAGTCACAAACAATAGTAAGAAAGACAAACACAACTATGGTGCAATAAGCAAGTCAACATCACGAGGGTCATCTCGCCCCTAATGCCACAAGGCCTAAACGGAATTACGATATGCGTGCGAAAAATCATGTACCACCACAACATGTCATAGCATAAGAGAGAAACACATAACATCGACCAAGACGCAAATAACATCTATTCCGCCCGAAGATATACCTGTGGCAACAACTGTGCAAGAGAAGGCAAGTCCGATCCGATACATAATACAAATTCTCATTAGGCTCAAAAATAATCCCCAAACCAAATTCTGATCATTCCCAAAACAGGTAATTAACCTTCCAAATCCATATCAACCTTTCCATAACACCTACCATCAGTCATTCAGTCCCAACATTTCTTCATAATTCACAATCAAGGAACAGTCTGCCAACTAGAACATCTAGCCTCTGAACCTCACGAATACCAGAATCTTCATATACGATTGCAACAACACTACTCAAACAGTCGATGCGTCACTCACACTCCATCTTTTTACAAAAAATATCCACAAGTCAAAATACAATGCACTTGCCTACGTGCACTCTCACCTCCGGTAATATCAAATAGTGCCCACATCCTCTTAAACATCTGCAATCGTCCGTGACATCAAGAACTCATATCCTTCCCTTTGAAACTTAACCACAATCTTGAACTTGCAGCTTTCAACCCCACCAACGCACCGTCACTAATATGCTAACTTGAAAATATACTAAAATTTCATAATCAACTCTAAACCACAAGCAAATTGAAAATCTCATCAACCGTGAACCTTGCATTTAACCCAATCTTGGAGAACATCACCACACGCAATATAGCTTCTATACCTGTAGCAAACATCAACTCCGGTCTTGGTCATAACCATGGTAAATTTTTCGGAACTCGTTAACACATGATTGAGTCATCAAAACTGATCGCCTCTACCTCAACCGAATCACCCAGACTGCCAATCCGGAAGAAACTTAATCTGATATGCATCGCTCTAAAGGGACCTTCTCGGAATCCGAAGCCGTTTCTTGCATCCCTCCAATATTTCCAAGTAGAATCATTCTTGACATAGTAATAACACTGATCCGATTACCATTCGATACCGATCTCAAGCCTTACCCATAAACAAATTCAAAAGTCCCTACATGCTACATATGATCTGGAACTCGTCAAAACCTTCTCGATAACCAATCACCTTACTCTGATCTTCAATACACAATTAATACGCACCGAGCAACCCGCATTTCACCAGCACATGACTATTCAAGGAAATAATCAAGCAACCCTCAGCCGAAAACGGATACAACACCTGATCCTACAATCTGATCGTCATTAGCAGACTTCCCCGCTTAGCCCGAAGCCATAGAACACATCGTTGGTAATCCAAAGTACCACACCGATCTCGCACGAATATTTAGCTGAATACTTCAAAAAAATCATGTAATGGTCATAGAAAACTCCGAAGACTCTGCCAAGCGCTTACCCATCCTTGCAATAGTCAAACAACTTCCCTAAATGCTCTGAAATGATAGTATATGCATCCCACCAAATGGAAACCGCATACGAAACACACGATCCAAACTCATCACGCAGGAGATAACCCATCGGTTGTACTCAAATCAACAACTCACCATGAACCTACCATAATTAGAATGACTAGGCCACTAGCCCGCCTTTCCAAGTCCGTGCTTACAAACCAGATATAAGAGCCTGCCTTGTACCACAAATGAACGACTGAAAGATTTAACACTGCATCTTCTTCTGAGACTAGACAACACATCGCGATGATAATCAAGCATACATAGCCCTTTGTAATCCATCTACATCATCACAGATCATCGGCGCATAGAAATTATTGAGTGTGTGGCATCTCATATGACAAAATAGGAAGAATAAAAATCGTAGGTTTCAAGCTGAAAAAAGGTCGCACAATAAGGAAAAAAGAAAGGGAAATTTTTCTAAAGGCCCTATAGCCTCTCTAAGATAGGTATGGACGTCATCATACCAATCCATAAGACTCTACTAGACACTTGCTCATGACTCGTAGAACCTACGAACCTAGTGCTCTAATACCAACTTGTCACGACCCAAAATTTACAAGTCGTGATAGCACCTAACTCTACCCGTTATGTCAGCCAATTAACAGTTAACACAATTCTAATAAAATAAATGTGATCAACAATTGATATATCTAGATTCCAAACAATAGACCAAGGACTGGTAGTACAAGATATGAGCTAATAAGACTGGATTATTGCAAAAACGGATGTGAAATAAATTAAACTTCTGTTTGAAATGCACAAAACCAGAATTCAACTCTAGAACTACCCAGGTACAAGGGGTAGCCACATCCGAAAGGCACGAACATCTTCAGAGTCATCCCCCGTAATCCATCGCAGCTCCGCTCCAAAAATCTGCACGCAAGGTGCAGAAGTGTAGTATGAGTACAACCGACCCTATGTACTCAGTAAGTATCTTGACTAACTTCGATGAAGTAGTGACGAGGCTTTTTATTAAAAGATACTCACCGATATAAATTGTACAGTAAACTAGCAATAGAACGATACAACAATATAACAAGAAAGAGTACGCGAAACGAGTATGCGAAGCAATAAATGAGTACAAACAATAGGGAAATCATGATCTTTATGAGCTAACACCTAGAAGGCATGAATAACTAACACGACAGAAAGCTTATACGAAAGTGCAACAAATGAGGAACGACATGGATGTAGATATAACAACAAAAAAGGAAACATGATATTTGCAAGCTAAACAAACAGAAGGCATGGGCAACACAACAACAATTGAGATAGAGAACAAAAATAAAACAACAGCGACAAGGCATTGCAAAAGCAAACCAGGAATAGTTCTGCTAAAGTCTCATTTGCGACCAAAATATGCAAATGCGAAGACAACTGTCATCGCAAAAGCGAACAGCCCACGGTCGCAAATGCGAGAAATGTCTTCACAAATGCGAACTCTTCCCCAGTAGCCCATTTTCGCAAATGCAAGGGCTACTTGGCAAATGCGATAGCCGCATTTGCGGTAAAAATATGGCAAATGCAATGAAACCAGTACCAACACTCAAAAATTATATAAAATCATTCTGAAATCAATCTGAAACTCACCTGAGCCCACCCCACACCAGTCCAAATACATAACATGAACACGAACACGCTTGCGTAATCACAACATCAAAATAACCTCTAGAATCATGAATCGAACACCAAAACGCATGGAAATCCCTATGAACCTGAAGAACCTCTAGAATCGCAACCACGCGTCCGAACCATATCAAATCAACTCCAACTGACACCTAATTTTGCAGTGAAGTTCCATATGATGAAACTGACCTATCCCAAGTTTCGAAACCAAAATCCGAACTCGATAGAATTCAATTCAAACCATGTTCAAACCTAAGAAAATTCCAAACCTTTAAATTTCCAACTTCTACCAAATCATGTCGAAACCCTCTAGAAACATCCAAATGCAAATTCGTGCATATGCCCAAGTCTAAAAACATCATCCAGACCTACCGGAACCATCAAAACTTCGATCCGAGGTCAAATACTCAAAGGACAAATCTTGATTAATTCTTTCAACTTTGAGCTTCTCAAATGAGAGTCACTCCTTAAAATTATTTTTGAACCAAAATCCTGATTCGATGATGCACGCAAGTCATAATACACTAGGTGAAGCTACTCATGACCTCAAACTGCCTAACCGAACGTAATTTCTCAAAATGACCAGCCGGGTTGTTACACATACGAACACGCTCGAAGTGTCAAATCACATCAAACAACACTAAACCACGAATCACTCAACTATTCAAGCCTAATGAACTTATGAACTTCTAACTTCCAAAACTAATACCGATTCATACCAAAACAACTCTGATTGACTTTGAATTTTGCGCACAAGTCATAAGGGACACGACAAACCTATTCCAACTTCTGAAATCGGAATCCCAACCCGATATCAATAAAGTCAACTCTCGATCAAACTTTACAATCTTCCAAACCTTTAACTTCCTAATTTTCGCCAATTCAAGCCGAAATGACCTACAGACCTCTAAATCAACATTAGGACACGTTCTAAGTCAAATCACCATACCTATTGGAATCATCAAAACCCCATTTCGGAGTCGTCTACACCAAGGTCAAACTATGGTCAACTTTCAACTTAAGGCTCCAACTTAGGGACTAAGTATCTCATTTCACTCCGAAACTCACCCAAAACCAAAAGTAAACACCCTATCAAGTCACATAACCACAATATAACATAAAGGGAGCAACAAAAAGGAGATCAGGGCTAAAATGCTCAAAACGACCGGCCGGATCGTTATTGTAGCACGTGAACTTTGCGTGCGAAAGTGATATGGGAAATGTGGGCATGAGGTGCCATACGTGTAAGATTTGGAAGTTGTGACTTATGATTTTAGATTAAGAGGAGTGATACTTCAGGTAATTCTTATTGTAACTCATGCATTAGGAATGATCTGATTAATTTGTCATCGGTTTTCCTTATTTGGGCTCCTTCGTATTTCATCTATATTCTAACTAAGTTATTACTTTATTACCTGGTTATTTCCTGTTGTCATTTGTGCTTCTATTTTTTTTCATTGTTGGTTATAAATCTGTGACCCTTCTTTTGTTGGTCTTACATTGATGTTTTCTCCATTATTAACTTTAAGTTATATCTTGCACAGATTTACATGTCTGAGTGTCTTTGACCTGGCCTCGTCACTACTCTACCGAGGTTAGGCTTGATACTTACTGGGTACCGGCTTGGTGTACTCATGCTATACTTTTGCACATTTTTGTGCAGATCCAGGTATTTCTGATCGAGTTGGTTTTGAGACTTATGTCGGTGCAGCTGGAGACTTCAAGGTATACCTACTTGACGTTTGCAGGTTCCGAAGTCATCTTCTGTTGTCTTTTATTTCCACTATTTACTATTATTTCGTAACAGTGATGTATTTGGTGTTCCTAATACTCTTAGAGCAACTTATTACTTGTACTACCGATTTTGGGACTATATAATCGATGTTGGCTTAGCTATGTTGTATCAGTTATTATTTAATGTATTGCAGTTAAGTAGTTAAATTTCAGTAATAATCAGGATATGTTAGGTTTACCTAGTCTTACAGACTAGGTGCCATGACGACATCCTAAGGTGAAAAATTGGGATCATGTTAGTGATTTTATATCATCATATTTCAATCTAACCAGAAATCAATTGAAGGCACCATATAAAATCATTCTCATCATGAATTTAACGCACATAGGATTTATTTTCAATTAGTACAATTTATATAAGATAAAATCTTAATCGATTTTAAATTCCTAAATATTAGGACTTCTTACCTAGTTTAATAAAAAAATATTTAGTATGCAAAATTTAATTAATTTTAAAGTCTTAAATATTAAAAAAATAAATTAAATTCTATTTTATTCATTGCGTAAGCTATCTTTAAAGGTTAACAAAGACGAATGATATTTTGCTAAGGGGTTTCGTACTTTTAATTTAGTTTATATATATTATATTGGAAATATTTTTCTTAATTAGTGACGTAGATATTTGACAATATCAAATGAAAATTATATGAGGTAGAATTCAATTATACATTACTACACAAGAAACCAATTGGAAAACATAGAATGAGTAATCAGAAATTCAAAATTAAAACACTTAGATTATATCAATACATGTTTAGAAAAAGAATAAAACTTAGAAATCATATACATACGTGTTTAGTTAGGGAGAAATTAAAAAATAGCCAGGTTTATAAGTGATCATTCAAAAATAGCTACATTTTAAAAAATAATCGAAATTTAGCCATTTTTCATGTAAAGATAAATTTGAACGAAACCATTGTTCAAATTTCGAAAAATACTTCAGTATATTATACTGGAGTTCCAGCATAAGTATATTGGAACTCCAGCATAATATACTGGAGTTCCAGTAAAGTATACGGTCCAGTATAATATGCTGGAAGTTCATATACAAGTATTCGAATCTCCAGTATATTATGCTGGAACTTTTCGCGTGTTGGAGTTTCAGCATAATATGCTGGAAGTTCATACACAGGTGCACCGAATTTCAGTATATTATGCTGCACCGGTCTCTATTGCAGCAAAATATTGGTAATTTTCAATGACTTGACAAATGCTGGCTATTTTTGAATGACCAATCCGAAAACTAGTTAGCTCGTGTTATTTTTACGTTTAGCAAAGAACTTATTCGTACATGATGCATGCACCAAACAGTAAATGCAAAAAATGTGTTTTCTCTATAAACTTCAATTATATAACCGTGCTAATTACAATGTAATTTTAGCTTACCATGCTATTTAACATGGTTTAATATACTCACTCTTTTCATTTTACTTGCTTACAATGATCTTTGCACTTTCCTTAAGAAATAATAAATAAAGTACATACTTTAATATAATACTCATAATAATTTCAAAAAGACTTAAAAAAATAATTAGGAAAATAAATAGTTAATGATGAAGTTAGAATAGGAAAAAGAATTAATTTTTCTGTTGATTTGCTAAAACGAACAAGTACAAGTGAAAAAAATATTTTTAGCATAGTAGACAAATAAATTAAACGGTGGGAATATATACCTAGCTAGCTTTTGGCCATAGATTTCCAAATTTGTTTTGAAAAATCTGATTTGGATGAAGTTTGGTTTGAAGATGAAAATGTGTTTGGACATAAGTTTTCCAAACATATTTCACTTTTTTTTTTGAAAAAACATAAAATATGACTTATATACACAAGTTCTAAAAACTACCACAAATACCCTACGGTACTTTATCAATAACATTCATTATATTATCGCAAACCATAATCCTGAACATAAATAAATTTGGCACAAAATTATCATTTTTATAATGAACTACATAATACACTATCAGATGATCGAGAAGATGAAGCAGCATTGTTACAAAATAATAAATGATCGGCTTTTTTATAAAATACAAAAATTTGGGGTAATTTTTAAAAAATATAATAATGATATTTTGGGCCAAAACCAGCTCTTGTTGGGATTTGGGATTTGGGATTTTAGGAATTTACCAAAATATAGATAAACTATATGGCCAAACATATATTTATCAAAAAAGCTCAAATATATTTTAGCAAAATCTATCGCCAAATGAGTCTTAGGCCTCATTTGTTTGCACTTAATGGAGGTCTAAATCTTAATCATTCAGATCTCAGACATTAAGTGTGTTTGTTTTTAAAGTCTGAATCTTAATTATTCAGCTCTTAATCATTAAGTGTTTTTTTTTTTTTTACTTTAGAATCACTTAATGGGTCTGAATAGGTCTGTATGATTAAGATCCATAACAGAAACTTAATTTCATTAAGATGCTATTATCCATATTCATTATTACGCCATCGCCTACCATTGTCAACTACGTACCACCATGCCACCCAGCACCACCATCCTCCATCATAGCTGCCACCATTGTCGACTACCATCACCCACCATCCCTACCACTCCCACCACCATCATTCTCAACGACAACCAACACTCATCCACCTCAACTACCACAACTGACCACCACATCATCATCAACAACCATAGCTGGCTCTGCCCATCATTATAAACTACTACCACCCACCGCCATCTTCCTCAATCACAACTACCACCACCACCATCCACCATTATTAACTATCACCACCCATCACCACCATCCTCAATCATAATAGATACCACTACCAATCACCACTAGCTACCACCATCAACCAAATATACCACCAACCATCGCTTTTAGTCGGCATTCACAAGCACTACCGTTAGCCATCACCACCAGCAACTATCATATTTTAAAAGCTATATATTTTAGTGATGGAATATTAGATTAATTAGTATTTTATTTGAATTTATATTTATTAATTTTCAAATAAACGTAAATTTTATACCTTCAGATGTTAAAAATCAAACAGTCTTAATTATTTAGTATTCAGATCTTAATACACATCTTAATATTCAAATGTGTATTCATATTCAGATATCTTAATTTTAATACACATCAGATTCAGATATCTTAATTTTAATACACATCTTGATATTCAAACGTGTATTCAAATTAAGACGTGTTAATCTTAAAAAAAATAAATGAGACCTAATCTCACTTGCAAAGAAAGACAAGACATTCCGCATAGGAAGCTGGATTATGACACAAATATCTAACAACCATTTGTCAGCATCATTCTTTAAGCGCTACCAAAAGGGAATGTGCTCACTCCCGAAAATTTTCTATCATCCCGCGCGAGCATCAAAACTTACACAACCTGGTATCGGTGATGTGGAGCATTTTCCAAGCTCTCTGAAGTCAAACAAATGAAAAGTGGTTCGTAATCTGTTTGGCCGAACTTTTAAAATAAGCTTATTTTGAAAAGTGTTACTTTTCAAAAAAAAATTTAGTGAGAAGCAATTTATATTTGGCCAAATTTAAAAAAGTGTTTTTAAGTATATTTTTCTCGAATGTACTTTTGTGAATAAACTATTTCTTTCTGCTTCTACTCAAAACACTTGTTTTCTTTCTTCTAAAAGCTTGGTAAGTACTTCAACTTTGAAAAAAAAAATGTTTTGGCTTCGCCAAACAGGCTATAGTTCCAAGAGAGCTTAATTTTTTTTTTTTTTTTGTATCTAACTGTGTTCTTAGTTTAGTACAACTCCTTTATTTTTTTTCTAGCTATGGCCAATTAAGATGTTTTGAGTATTTCCAACTCTGCAAATCCAATCTACATGAAGAAATAACCACAAAACGCTGTTGATCCCAAAACAAAGTAAGAAAACAGAACCAAGAAAAAGGAAATACAAGGGCAAAGTGAAATCGCAGCTGGCTAGCATGCCCCTCTACTTAGCTACATTATATCACTTAGCCAACTATACCAAATAAGAGATACTAATGATTTCCAAGCACAACCTTCAAATGATTCAACCATTAACAAGAGAATAGATATAGGCCTTTGCAGAACAAGCCCCCACTATCTAACAGGTGGAAATCACATTTACATGACTGAAAATCACTAAATCGTCAATGAGGAAAAGCAATTAGGTCATTGGTTTATCTACTCAGTGATACAACTGGATTACATAGAAAGAAAGCCAGTAGAACACTTTAGCAGATCATATGTGAAGCACAGGTATATTGTTGGTTCCATTTCGTGAATGCGTCTCCAATGTTTTGATGGCTCGTGCCATTTCTTTGTCAGCCTTGATTCTTACTTTTCTTTTCCCTAATTCTTCACCAAAACATATATTACCACTCGAGGACTGCAACAATCTGGATGCCACTGCTTTTGATCTACACGGCCAATAGTGAAATCCTGTGCAGCAGCTTGTAAGAAGTACTCAAGGATAGCATCTGCCACAAGAAAATCACATGATATATATATATATATATATATATATATATATATATATCGATCTCCAGACCATCTGAGATTTAGTAATATCCAGAGTCTGTACCGTTCCGGAGTTCTCCAGCTAAAATAACTGTTGTCTGAATACCAGAGAGGTCGAGAAGTGTTGCTAACAAATCCATGACAGCTCCCTCACTATAAATCACGTCTGAGCCAAGTACTGAAATACAAATATATTCAGAACATGAAACAGTAAACTAAAATCAAGGATATGCTAATTGGACCAGTGACCAGAGACCATCTACCTGGCCATTGGAACATGAAAGAAGGGACAGAGGGTGGAATGTGAGCTGCCAATCTGAGTATGTGATTTTTTTTTAAATAAAAGAGAAATCCCCTAGGGCCAGCTGATGCACAATTCAAAACTAAGCCGATAATGGATCTACCCTCCTATCTTTCTCCACTTAAATACAGACTTTTACCCATGACAGGGTTCAAACTCGTCTGCTCAACCCACACAACATATGCTGCAGTCTTACCTCTGAACCAAACCCTGAGGTCCCTAGAAAATCTTTTGGCATGTCAATAGAAACATTGAGGTGGTGTCCCACGTTTTGCTATGGGTAAAGGGAGCTGTGAGGGACTGAGAGGATGCAAACTGTTGTAGGTAAAAACATCCATTTCCTTTGCGAGATTAGGTGGCAACATTGTTTCACAAATAGGCAAAATTTAATCAGACCTAACAAATTCTCCAACAAAAAAAAAAAAAAAAAAAAAANCCATATATGTTCAGTGGATATGTTGGACTGGTCTAAAACTGATAGCATGAACAACCTATATATACCTCCTTGCTAATTCAGACAATTCTAAAGCTCGAAGCAAAGTGCATAACAACCCATATACGCCCACTGCAACTTTTCAACTGAGGGACAAATGAAATTAGGTTTTGATTCTGGTCGGACATTGTAAGAGAGCTTCTCAAGAGCAGGAGTAAGGGTCAAAACAAACTGATTCATTTGTGGTTGTTATGCAGCCACTTGACATCAAAAAGGAAAAAATAAAACAAAAGTAGCCAATTGACATATATCTCTATATTGAAGATGTAATTTTCTCCATATTTAGGTATTACATAAATAGATCTACTCGCCTCCAGTCAACGAACACATTGATTTCAAGGGGGGATGTTACCCATTTTGCCTTTCAGGATTGCTCTAATATATTAGAAGCCTAAAACTGGCAAATGTCTCAACTTAATAGAAGCCAGTCTTATACAGAGCAACAATTTCAAGTTCTACAAAACCTTCATTCGATAAGGCTTCTATAATCTATAAATGAAAAAAAGGATAACTGACAAGAATTCTGGAAAAATAATACTTCTGTGGTTAGACAGTTAAATAGTATATGTAACTAATTCTCGTTAAACTCCTCCCCAAAGATAAGGATAATAAAAGGAAAAAACAACATAAAGCAATATGCGACAACATTGTGAAGGGCAACTAAACAACCTCAGATATAAGAATATGGTATTTGATTATGTATTGTGAAGAAACTGCTATAGGGAATGAGACCATCTCAGATTGTTACCATAATCTGGCAAAGGATCCTTTATATCATGATCTAACTCATCTCCCCATGTGAGCTCATTCACTGTTGCAGAACCTCTTACATCTCCATACAAATTAGCCTCTACATTTTTCTTCAGTAGCCTCAGTCTATCCGGGAGGTCAGTGAGAATAACTTGGCCACCCAAAAGAGCTGCAATGCAGCTGGAAACATTGTATGAGAAACTTAATAAGAGAATTGAACCATTTAACAACAGTAATTTATGCCATGTAAAGTGAGTGATTTAAACATTTAATTTCCGCTACTAGATACCAATATAAATTTGTGAGCAAGTACTTTACTTTATGCACATGCCATGCCTTGTTTCTCACACATATTTCGGAGACAATAAACTACAATAGGAACTGATCCAACATTATTTTGTTGGAACGTGCAACTGTTTCAAACTCTTGACTGCCATCCACTAGCTTAAACAAGTAATGACTGGAAAATCATTTTTACGAATCAGATATAAATGTCATAAAATATAAACAGCATTACCCAACTAATCCACAGCCAGAGCCCAACTCAACGACCTTCTTGCCTTGAAGATGAATTCTTCCTGATTCAACAGCGTGCTCCAAGAATTTCCCAAGGACCACTCCACTATCCCACATTACAGAACCAGTTACTCCAGGAGTGCCCTATTGTACAAAATACAGCTTGGTCATTAGGTATTTAATGAAAAACAAGAGAAATAGAGAGAGNAGAAACCGCAAATAATGTCAATAAGATGCTTAGAATGGATGCTTTACCAGTGCCAGGAGATCACAATTTCTCACAAGCATTTCAACTTTCAGCAGATATAAACAACCTTTTCCAGAAAACTAACAGCAGCTAATCTAAACTGTGTTGGGGATTTTAGGCTATTAATGCTTAAAATAGGGTGAATAGGAAATAGAGGGAAAAATGAAATATTTGAGTTTCCCTCCTTAAGTGTCCCATATGGGAAAAGGTTTTTGATGGGTATATACACAATTGCTCTTCTTCTAGCTCATAAAGAGTTGAGAAGAAGGCAAGTCTCGCGCCGTTGTCGTCGCTTGCTCGCTCGCTCGGCTCGGCTTCGGCTTTGGCTTCGGCTTCGGCTTTGGTCAAATGATCGATTGATTAATTGTTGGATCAAATTTATTTGTTAATAGTAAATATTAACATAAATGTTGTTAAATATTTGTTTTAATAAATATTAATATTAAATCCAATTCAGTTATCCAATTTTCAGTTTTCTGTTTTTGTAACAGAAAATTAACTGTCCTCTTCAATTTTTCCTCTTTATTATGGCATTTATGCTATGGCCGTTTTGCAAAAACAGCCATTCTGAAGAGTTGCACCTCTTCAGATTTCAATCCAACTTTGGCTATAAATACAAATCCATTCTCTCAGATTTTCCATACGAATTTCTGAGTTCTCCTCCTTTCTTCTGCATATTTTAACTTCAAAGAAAGCAATAGTAAGTGTGATTTGCTACCGAACTTTGTGTTCGCTGAAACACTGGTGTTTGAAGTACTACTATACTAGTGTGTAATTCGTTCTATCCTGGGAGGAAATAATCCATAACCTTGGGTACTAGGAGGGGATTAAATTCCTTAAGGAAACATTGTGAATTCAGTGGGCTCGAATTGATTTTTCGTTTACATTTCTGTTTGAATATTATTTTTTATTGTCTCCAGAATTATTTTACAAATACAGTTTACTAACAAGCTTAAGGAATTTAATATATTTTCTGTATTTGTGTTATACTCACTGTTTCCGGAAAGTAAAACTTTTGTGGTTTTCTACTTTATTGGAGATTAAAATCTACGTGATTTTAACGTTTGTGTCATTCTTTTACAGAAATGACGAATGACAACGGAAACCAAGTTGTTCCGATGGTAACTGCCAATGCCTCAACGAGCCGAACAACACCGGTAGCATTGGCACTCGCGGAGAAACCCGAAAAATTTTCCGAGATTGATTTCAAGCGCTGGCAGCAAAAGATGTTCTTCTACTTGTCTACTCTAAGTCTCCAGAAGTTCATCAAGGAAGATGTTCCTGTGTTGTCCGATGAAACTCCAGAGAATGAACGCTTTCTCGTGATTGAAGCGAGGAAGCACTCTGATTTTCTGTGCAAGAATTATATTCTTAGCTGACTGGAGGACGCTTTGTATAACGTCTACAGTGGCGTGGAGACGTCAAAAGAACTGTGGATTGCGCTTGAAAAGAAATACAAAACTGAAGATGCCGGGTTGAAGAAGTTCGTTGCCGCAAAATTTTTGGACTACAAAATGGTAGATAACAAGTCTGTTATTACCCAAGTCCAGGAATTGCAAGTGATTATTCACGATCTCCTTGCTGAAAGTATAAGTAGAATTAATACTAATATTGGTAGTATTAATTTTATTATGTTTACTAATAGAATTTTCATTGAAGGTCTTGTCATCAATGAAGCATTCCAAGTAGTAGCGATGATTGAGGAGACAACTTCAAAAATTATTTGAAACACAAACGCAAGGAGATGTCCCTTGAAGATCTCATTGTTCGGTTGAGAATCGAAGAGGACAATAAAGCTGCTAACAAGGGAGGCCGTGGAAACTCAACAACAAAGGGAGCAAATATTGTTGAAGATAACAAAAAGAGGAAGAAGGCTTCTGGGCAGAAAAATAACCCAAGCAAGAAGCGGTTCAGTGGAAATTGCTACAACTGTGGAAAAGCCGGACACAAATCTACGGAGTGTCGTGCTCCGAAGAAAGACAAAAAGAAGGGTCAAGCAAACATGGTTGAAAAGCATGATGATGTTGATGACTTGTGTGTCATACTTTCCGAATGCAACTTGGTGGGCAATCCTAAAGAATGGTGGATTGATTCTGGAGCCACTCGTCATGTTTGTGCTGTTAGAGAAGCTTTTTCTACTTATGCTCCTGTTGGACCTGAAAAGACGCTTTCTATGGGGAAATGCTGCAAAGGCCAAGATTGAAGGATGTGGGAAGATATTTCTCAAAATGGCTTCCGGCAAAGTGGTGACTTTGAACAACGTCCTTCATGTTCCCGAGATTAGGAAGAATTTAGTCTCTGCTGGACTTCTTGTTAAGAATGGTTTTAAATGTGTCTTTGTATCCGATAAGGTTGTAATAAGTAAGAACGAAATGTTTGTAGGAAAAGGTTACCTCACTGAGGGCCTTTTCAAGCTGAATGTAATGGTTGTTGAGAATAATAATAAAATTTCAGCTTCGTCTTACTTACTTGAGTCAAATGAATTATGGCATATACGTTTGGGTCATGTCAATTATAAAACCTTGCGGAAAATGATTAACTTGGAAGTATTGCCTAAGTTTGAATGCGACAAATCAAAATGTCAAATATGTGTGGAATCTAAGTATGTTAAACATCCTTATAAGTCAGTTGAAAGGAATTCAAATCCTTTAGACTTAATTCACACAGATATTTGTGATATGAAGTCAATACCATCTCGCGGTGGAAAGAAGTATTTCTAACTTTTATTGACGATAGTACTCGATATTGCTATGTTTACTTACTTAATAGTAAAGATGAAGCAATAGACGCATTCAAGCAATACAAAAATGAAGTTGAAACGCAACTTAACAAGAAAATCAAAATGATAAGAAGTGATAGGGGTGGTGAATATGAATCTCCTTTTGAAGAAACATGTTTAGAATATGGAATTATTCATCAAACAACGGCCCCTTACACGCCCCAATCCAATGGGATTGCAGAAAGAAAGAATCGTTCATTAAAGGAGATAATGAACGCATTGTTGATAAGTTCTAGTTTGCCACAGAACTTGTGGGGGGAAGCCGTTCTTACGGCTAACCGAATACTAAATCGAGTACCCCATAGCAAAACACAATCCATTCCATATGAAAAATGGAAAAGAAGGAAGCCCAACTTGAATTATTTTAAAGTGTGGGGGTGTTTGGCAAAAGTGCAAGTTCCTAAACCCAAAAGGGTAAAAATAGGACGAAAACCGTTGATTGTGTTTTCATAGGATATGCTACCAATAATAAAGCATATCGATTTTTGGTTCATAAATCAGAAAATTCCTACATTCATAATAATACGGTTATAGAATCAGATAATGCTGAGTTCTTTGACATTATATATCCGTATAAAAAGGTATGTGAGTCGATTGGTGAAGGATCTAAATGACATCGGGAAGAAACAAAAGAAAGTACATTTAATCAGGAGGATCTAAGATGTAGTAAACGTCAAAGAACATCTACTTCATTTGGACCAGATTTTGTGACTTTCTTATTGGAGAATGAGCCTCAAACATTTAAAGAAGTTATGTCTTCTTCGGAATCATTATTTTGGAAAGAGGCAGTCAATAGTGAAATAGAATCCATATTGAACAACCATACATGGGAATTGGTCGATCTTCCTCCTGGAAATAAACTGTTGAGTTCTAAATGGATCTTTAAGAGAAAAATGAAAGATGATGACACTATTGACAAATATAAGGCAAGACTTGTGGTCAAAGGGCATAGACAACGAGAAGGTCTTGACTATTTTGATACATACTCTCCAGTTACAAGAATTACGTCCATACGAACGTTAGTAGCGTTAGCTGCGGTTTATGGTCTTGAAATTCATCAAATGGATGTTAAGACGGCCTTCTTAAATCGAGAGTTGGAGGAAGAAATCTACATGAAACAACCTGAAGGGTTTGTGGTTCCAGGTAAAGAAAAGAAGGTGTGTAGACTTGTTAAGTCCCTTTACGAATTATAACAAGCACCCAAACAATGGCATGCGAAATTTGACCAAACAATGTTTGTCAAATGGTTTTAAAATAAATGAATGTGATAAATGTGTGTACATTAAAAATGTTCCAAATCACATAGTCATTGTTTGCTTATATGTGGATGATATGCTGATAATGAGTAATGACATTGCCAACATAAATGCGACTAAGNATAAGACTTCTCAAGGTCTGGCATTGTCACAATCTCGTTATGTTAAGACAGTACTTGAAAAATTCAAGCACTTGGGCTTTAAAGTTGCAAAGACTCCAATTGGCGTGAATCTTGCATTAGCAAAGAATAAACGCCAAAGCATATCACAATTGGATTATGCTCGTGTGTTGGGATGCTTAATGTACATCATGAACTGTACACGACCAGATATAGCTTGTGCTATAAGTAAATTGAATCGATATACGAGCAATCCAGGTCAATCTCATTGGATGGTCATGAAACGAGTTTTGGGGTATTTAGTAGATACTCAGGACTTTGCTTTGCACTACAGTAAATATCCTGCGGTCATTGAGGGATACTGTGATGCAAATTGGATCACCGGATTAACTGATTCCAAGTCCAGAAGTGGATATGTATTCACTATTGGTGGAGGAGCGGTATCTTGGAAATCGTCCAAACAAACTTGTATTGTCCGCTCTACAATGGAGGTTGAAATCATTGCCTTAGATAAAGCTGGTGAAGAAGCTGAATGGCTCCGGAATTTCTTGGAAGACATTCCATTTTGGCCCAAACCATTGGCACCAATATGCATACATTGCGATAGTCAAGCGGCAATTGGAAGGGCTGGGAGCATTATGTATAACGGTAAATCTCGTCATATACGACGAAGACATAAAACCGTTAGGCAATTACTCTAGAGGAATTATCACGATTGACTATGTAAATTCAAGTGATAATGTGTCGGATCCACTTACAAAAGGCCTAATTAGAGAGGTAGTTGAGAAATCATCAAGGGGACTATGGCCGAGAACAAGTCATAGTGGCGGTAACTCTACCTAGAAGACTGGAGATCCCAAGATCTAGGTTCAAGGAGATCAAACAAAGTCATTAATGACATTTCAACATTGTCAACTAAACTTTTGGTCCATTCTCATGATGAGACAATGTTCAGTACCAAGGATAAAGCATTAAGGTTTTTTAATGATTTCTAAATTTGATACGGGGTATATCAAATAGTGTATCTACGGGATGACACGTTTAGGAATCACCCTATGTAAGTGTGAAGTGTTAGCCGCTTCAAGGAGAATTTTGCAAGGCCGGTTCTCTATGCACTTATGAAACCAGGCGGTGTTCATGGCTGAAACGAACACAATAATAAGAACCAAAGACGGTTAAGGGTTGGTTGCGTGACTTATGGTTGTCTAGGTATACACCCAAGTTCGACGGTTCAAAGATTTCAAATCTATCGATTGATCGAGTATATCCGACATAAAACCTACTTATCCAGATGCAATTAATCCTTGTTTGCGAATCACACAGTTTTTATGCATACTTCCGTGATATAGCCATTCCCCATTCATGTGGGGGATTGTTGGGGTTTTTAGGCTATTAATGCTTAAAATAGGGTGAATGGGAAATAGAGGAAAAATTGAAATATTTGAGTAATATTTGAGTTTCCCTCCTTGATTGTCCCATATGGGAAGAGGAAATCTAGCTCATAAATAGTTGAGAAGAAGGCAAGTCTCGCGTCGTCGTAGTCGTCGTCCTCGTCCTCGTCGCTCGCTCGGCTCGGCTTGGCTTCAGATTTGGATTTGGTCAAATGATCGATCGATTGATTAATTTTTGGACCAAATTTATTTGTTAATGGTAAATATTAACAGAAATGTTATTAAATATTTGTTTTAATAACAAAATATTAATATTAAAATAAATATTAATATTAAATCCAATTCTGTTATCCAATTTTCAGTTTTTTGTTTTTGTAACAGAAAATTAACTACCCTCTTCAATTTTCCCTCTTTATTATGACATTTATGCTATGGCCGTTTGGCAAAAACAGCCATTCTGAAGAGTTGCACCTCTTCAGATTTCAGCCCAACTTTGGCTATAAATACAAGTTCATTCTCTCAGATTTTTCATACGAATTGCTGAGTTCTCCTCCTTTCTTCAGCATATTTTAACTTCAAAGAAAGCAATAATAAGTGTGATTTGCTACTGAACTTTGTGTTCGCTGAAACACTGGTGTTTGAAGTACCACTACACCAGTGTGTAATTCGTTCTATCCTGAGAGGAAATAATCCATAACCTTGGGTACTAGGAGGGGGATTAAATTCCTTAAGGAAACACTGAGAATTCAGTGGGCTCGAATTGGTTTTTATTTCGTTTATATTTCTGTTTGAATATTATTTTTTATTATCTCCAGAATTATTTTACAAATACAATTTACTAACAAATTGCCTCTGGATCATGTCATTGCCAAAGCTTTTAGTCATCTCATAAGCCACAATTCAAGTGTCTAACTAACACAAACTTTAGCCAAGTCATCATAATTTCAAAGAGCAAAAGCAGAATATGAAGCTAAAGTTCATATACACTAGAACCTATATGTTATTTTTTTATCACTATACAGTAGGTGTTATATGCTATATAAAACATCTAGAGCTACTGATCCTGATCTTTCCCTAAATCTGTTCTAGATGGTAGCATGAAGTATAAGTTAGACAAGAGGGAAAAGGGGAGTGCAGGTTATTTGAAGTAATGAGGATTTGGATCCATTAGCAATTAGCAATAGTACCAGTTTCCCCTCTGGAAGGAAAGTACATGGGAAGAATACATTACATATAAGATAATGACCTTCAAGTGCAATGACAAGGTAAAGATAACACTAACAGTGTTGGCTTAAAATTAAGAGTAGACTCAACTAGATGGATTATGACAGCAGAATTAACCTACTATTGATTCCCAAATGAATATCATATGCGCCCAAAATGGGCTGTGAAATGAACTGCACTCCACCAATGGGTTCTTTGTTTATTGTGTCCATTTATAGGCAGTTCACATATAAAATATTCGACCTATAGCCCAACAGTGATACCCGTTTCTGTCAAAAAGTGATCTTACATTAGGCACTATTTAACGGTGTTGCATATTTCACAGTAGGTCGCACATTTAACCAGCGTAAGAAACATGCAATCTACTTCTAAATTGTGCCTACCGCAAACTAACTTTTTGATGGAACTGTAAACCAGTATATATGCCACGTTTTTTACAGGTGAACTGCCAATAAATGGGTAAGGAAAAGAGAGAAGAACCCATTAGTGGAGTGCAGTTTCATTTCAGAGCAGGAGACGATACTCCTCTTGAGTTCCTAAGCTTACTTCTTCTTGAGATGGAGTTCCTAAGCTTACTTTTTGAAAACATTCTTGTTGTAATCACGGATTGAACCTTGAGAAAAAAGAACATGTCCTAAACTTGCTCAAGTTTCTCGATGGTCAGATCATGCTATTTGTCATTGGATGGTTGGCCGTTTGCTTTAACTGACTTTGTTGCTCCAAATTGACTGCTAAATTTAGTTTCTAGTTACTACTCATAAGATCCTCTCAAATACCATTGAACTTGATCAAATATGGTAACTTTCATGAGGCAATTTGCTGCTCGGGTATTAACTCTTTAGACTTAACTCATTCTAGGTATGATCAAATCCATGCTTATCTAGCTGACTCATTCACTCATCTTCCTGAAGTCCTAAAAACCTGCCAATTGATTAGTCGATGTGGACTTGCGAGTTCGGTCTAATTGACTGATTATATACCCAAAACAATCAACTATTAACTCAAAAACCCCATAATCTATTAATCCGAATTAACCCATTTACAACTATTTAAACATAGGAAAAGTTCCTCTCAACAATTTCATCAATTTCTCTCCAAAAAGAAAAAAAAAGATACTTTATCTTGGTAATTAAACAAATTACTAAAAAGAACCCCCAAAAAAAGAAAGAGAACAAATGAAAAAGGTACATTTTTTTTTCTGGAACAGATAAAAAAGTAAAGTGAATCACGTAATTTGGGAGTGCACAAACCAGGTTAGAAGGGGACTGGAGAATTGTGAGAGAGCGGCCACAGGCGTCAATAGGGAGCTGGAGAGAAGTTTGGCGGGCGAAGGCATTGGTCTTTGAAAACGTTGGCTGTTGAATTCCCCATAGCAGCATAGTCTCCTCTGCTGGCTCTTCACTGTTCACCAATCTCACCTTCCCTCTGTACATTCCTAACTCTTCAACCATCCTCTCTTCCTCTTCCTCCTCGTATGAGTACTCTTTCTCCTCAGCTTTTCCGTCGACGTTCATGGCTCAGTGCTCTTCGCGCTTGCGCTCCTGCGAGAGGTTTACAGTTTAGACCCTCTTCGGCAGTTTTTTAGGGGCGACTCAGGATGGGCTAAAGCCAATTTTTAATTCAGAAGGAAAAAAAAAATCATCTCTATCATAAAACAATAAAAGAATAAGAGTAGTTGTCCATTTAATTTTTATATCAGATACATACATGAATCAATTGTATTCATATGTATCTATTTAATATATAACTTTATTCTTTATTTTTTTAAGATGAACCATTGTAACTATAAATAAAGTACTTTTGGCTCATGGGTGATAGACTTGAAATAAGAAGAATAGTTCCCTCCTCCTCTCTACATCTCTTGTCTATTTTTGTCTCTTCTCTTTTGGTGCTTTAGTTTATAATTATAATATTCATTTTATAACACGTTATCAGCACGAAGTTCTAATCAATTGAGGTTATCTGCTTCATTCGAATTTTATCTTCTTCAAAAAAGAGGTAGTTAATTTCTTTTCCCATCCAGGTATACATTCTTATGTTTATAACGTTTCTATTAGTATCTTCTTTAACTTGCAATTTAGTTACCATATGCATAACTTACTTTGAATATGATAAAAATAATTGCCTTGGTATAGAAACAATAAGCTCCGGTTAAATTGTTATTTTATTATATAATCTACGAAAAAATTTAAACGTATACATAAATAGACAAGTATTAAATTGAATTATAATGATTAGACTAATTAATTTCACATTCAAATATTAGTAATAACATCCCGCTTTGCTTAATTCCAAAAGGTATTAGTTATTGAATCTTCGATATTTATATTTACGTAAGTTTGGAGGACGGAATATTAGTAATATGTGGCAGATCGAACGGAACTACTAGTTATATTACATATGAATCAGTGTGGTGAAAGTAATTGGTGAATTTGCACGGAACGAATATAATATCTCTTTATTGTTTTAATGATTCACTACTATTAATATGCCTTCATGACATGTGTATATTTATACCTAGAATTTTTAAGGTATACTACTTGTTATAATATTTTTTTTTCATGTAGATTAATTCTACAATTAGTAAGATAATTTTATACTATATTAAATTTATCAAAACTTGAATTTGTGGCGATCTAAAATTATGTTCCATTCTCTAAAGAAAATGAGATAATTTGTGATAAATATTATATGAGCATAAGACAGTGGGTTCAAGTCCCACTGCACCATGAAGGTAAGACACCAAGTTCATGTCCTAGTGCACCATGATGATAAGATATTGGGTTCAGGTCTCATCATATTATGGCCTAACACGTCTCATATGAGTAAGACATTGGGTTCAGGTCTCAATGGCTCATACTGATGATAATAATGGTAGTGTGAAAATGATTTTAATGAAAAACCGTGAAGTCCACCCCAGTACCGAATCAGCTCCATTCCCAGAAGCGAATGTGATAGCGATAAATCAAATGTCTGAAAGAAGATAAAATAATTATCATGGTCGTATAAATATATGTGGGCATGGCAAGGGACGAAATAATAATCGTCATGCTGGTGGTCGTTATAAACAAGAGAATAATAAGGGTTCTCAGAATAATCCTTCAAAAGGCAAAGGTAATAATGTCTAGTGATATGGTATGAAAATCATTAGGCACGAATTTATCGTACGCCTGAATGTTTTGTCAAACTTTATCAAGCCTCCATCAAAGGGAAACAAAGTAAGGTTGAGACTAACTTCACCTTTCAAAATGATGATGAGGTGGGCTCTATGAATAACCATGATAAAGTTGAAGCAAACCTTGCTTATAAAGATGATATTTTTGAAGGTCTTGCAGATATTACTCATTTAGAAGCTGGAGACTTCTTTGAGCATCATAACTGAAGACTTATTATTGAAAAAAAAAATTATAAGAATAAATGTATTTCTTTTTATGAAGTTCATATTTGAATAAAACTTTTTATGTTGTTGGTATTTAATTTCATAAATGTAGTTTCTTTTGTTCTTAAAATTTTCAATATTACTTATGATTTTTTTTTCTTAAAGAATATAAAAACTTCCCAGTCTTCAGTTGGCCGTATGAATAATAAAGAAGAAATATGTCTTCTGGATAGTGCTACGATGTAACGATCTGATCGGTCGTTTTGAGCTCTAGCACGTCGTTTGGCGGTTTGAGGCCGTGAGCAGCTTCGTTTCAGGTA
Organism: Nicotiana knightiana; assembly: GCA_005239525.1. Lineage (NCBI taxonomy): Eukaryota > Viridiplantae > Streptophyta > Magnoliopsida > Solanales > Solanaceae > Nicotiana > Nicotiana knightiana. The sequence continues at coordinate 27,664 of ML429418.1, forward strand.
TCATGACTTGTAAGTGTGGTCGGAATTGAATTCCGGAAAGTTTAGAGTTGATTTGGAAAGAAAATTCTCATTTCGAAAGCCTTAAGTTGGAAGAATCAACTAAGATTGAAATTTTGAGTAAACGACCTCCGAATCAGGATTTGAAGGTTCCTGCAGGTCCGTATGATGATTTCGGACTTGGGCGTATGTCCGGATCGGGTTTTGGATAATCCGGGAGCGTTTCGGCGTATATTATGGAAGTCAACATTTTTGAAGGAATTTTCTAAGTTTGGCTTGAAGCGTATTTCAGTGTTATTGATGTCCGTTTGGGATTCTGAATCTGGGAATAGCTTCGTATGGTCATTCTGGAGTTGGGAGCGCGATCGGAAGTGAATTTGAATGTCCGTAGGTTATTTTGAAGTCGTTTGGCTAAACATAGAAATTTGAAGGTTTTTGAGAAATCCGACCGGAAGTGAAAAGTTTTATATTGGGGTTTGAATGCGATTCCGGAAGTTGGAGCAGGTCCATAATGTCGAATATGACTTGTGTGCAAAACTTGAGGTCAATCGGACGTGATTTGATAGGTTTCGGCATCGAATGTGGAGGTTTGAAATTTCAAGGTTCATAAAGTTTGAATTTTGGTGCGATTCATGATTTCGGCATTGTTTGATGTGATTTGAAGCCTCGAACAAGTTCGTGGGATGTTATGGGACTGAGTCGTGTGATTGAATGGGGTCCTAGGGGCCTCGGGAGTGTTTCGGGATGGTTTCAGACCATTTCCCCCCTACATGTTGTTGTTGTTTGCTGGTGTCACTGGTAAGCTATGCGATCGCGGCCCATAGTGTGCGATCACGGAGAAGGAATTTGTGGGGCTGGAAACTTTTCTTGTGCGATTGCAGTGGTAGTTGTGTGATCGCATAGAAGGAAAAATTGAGGCTGCAAGGAATTGCCTTGCGCGACCGCAGGGATTGTTGTGCGATCGCACAAGGGTGTTTTTAGGGGCTTCTGGGGCTTGGCCTGTGTGAACGCGGGAGAGGACATGCGTACGCATAGGAGGAATTGAGGAGGCAGCAGGTTTATCCTGTGCGATCGCATAGGCTTTCATGCGATCGCATAGAGGGGTCAGAACTGGGCAGGCCAGTGTTTTAAAAACAGGTTCTTGGCTCATTTCTTCTATTTTCATCTTGGCATGGCAATTTTGGGAGGCTTCAAAGGGGGATTTTCATCATGCATTACAAGGTAAGTAAATTCTTCCCGTTTTTAAGATTTATACAAGTTATATGCATGGATTAAACATGAAAATTTTGGAAAATTTTGGAAAATAATGAAGAAACCTAGAAAATAGTAATTTGGATTTTTAGCCACGAATTCGAGCATGGAATTTAGAGTAAATTGTATATTTGAACTAGTGGATCTATGGGTAGAATATATCTTCGAGAAATTTCGGATTCCGAGCACGTGCGCCCAAGGGCATTTTGGTCATTTCGCTAAGCGGGGTTGCGAATCATATAATTTAGAATTGTTGCAAATATTAGAGTATATTTTCATTGGTTTGTCGTTGTTTGGATAGTTTTGGGGCGTTGTGCGTCTGTTGGAGTCGTCGGAAGGGCTTGGAAGCTGGTTATGGAATTTCAGAGCGAGGTAACTCTCCTTTCTAACTTTGTGAGGGGGAATTGTCCCCCAATTAAGTATATGTTATTATCTTCTGGGGCTACGTACGCACGAGGTGACAGGAGTCTGTGCGTAGCTACTATTATGCCTTGTCCGGCTAGTCTAGGACCCACTAGCATGTCTTACGTGTTGTAACTATGATCCTGCCTGTAATATTAAACTGCTAATATAATCGAAATCGTAATTGAATATCTGAAGAAGACTAGAGTTCATTTTCTTAATTATCTAGAAGGAGAATTAATTCCTCCGTGGATAATTATGTACCTGATAGGGTTATATTATGGAAATATCATTAAACTTGGCAAATGAGTTTCAAAACAAA